>JAANYP010003055.1:585000-620553 GCA_020465985.1 Centrapalus pauciflorus
ATGAAATGGACCAAATCGGACGGTATGCGTAGGTTTCTATAGTTTTCACGTGCATAGTGGTTTTCCATTGAACCCACCCCTATATATATATATATATATATATATATATATATATATATATATATATATATATATATATATATATATATATATATATATATATATGAGTTCCTACGAGAAGAATCAAATTCTTAACAAACATTGAAAATTATTGTTTTATTAAATTTGACTAAAAAGTTGAAATAAAAGTCTAAAAATACAGTGGTGTTTTCACAAAATTGGGGATCATCTAATTTTGATTAGCTTTTACTACGGAAAAAATCAAAGTTTAAATGTTGTATCAAAGAGTTTAGGTGTTAAATCATAAAGTTTAATATGATATTGTCCGCTCTGGTGCCCGACTCTGATAACATTTGTAACATCCTAAACCCACTGGGACAGAATATCGTCCGCTTTGGTCACCCCAACATGGTGCCTCACGGTTAGACCTGACAATTCGTGTATTCGTGTCGTTTTCACGTGTCAGACTCAAATTTGACACGACACCAATACACGAAGGGCAATAAGTTTTATCTCAACTTTTAAGATGTATTCGTGTCGTGTCGTGTCTCTCACAAACTCGTGTATACGTGTCTCCAATTGCCAGGTCTACTCACGGTTTTGTCTCATCCCAAAACGTGTTCTGCTGGGGGAAAGTTACCTCACCCTTATAAAGGTTTCTTGGTTTCTCTCACCCACCAATGTGGGATGTCACATAACTTAAATGTTGACGATTGTTGTATCAAAGAGTTTTATCTGTTGAATCGTAAAGTTTAATCGATGAATCAAATAGTTTGAGTGTTGAATCACAAACTTTAAATGTTGTATATAAGATATCAGTTGTTGAATCACAAAGTTCAAATATTGAATCAACATCCAGCATTAAATGTTGTTTATCCATGATTCAACATTAAATTTTGAATCAACAATTTATCTATGACTCAACATAAAATGCGAATCATAGAAAAAGTAAAATATGGTGCAGCTTTCTAGGTTGGTAGAAAAGAAAAAAAAAAGACAAAAATGCCTTTAACAGTCAAAATGAAGATGGTTCTCACATTTTTCATGAATATTTAATTGCTCACATCATATCGTATGTATATATAGTGAGGAGTTTCTATAAAAAGAATCAAATTTTTATGAAACATGAAAATTATTGTTAATTATTGGATTAGATTAAATAAGTGATATAAGAGTTATAAAACATAGTGGTATATTTATAAATTAATGATCATTGATCTGTTTAGCTTACTAAGAAATAAAAAACCCGAGTTTTAATAACTTGTTGATACATTTAACAACAAGCTATAAAGATTCACTAATAAACGTGTGAACGTACTTTATTAGCGCATCTTATCAAGTAACAACTTTTTGATGAAATTAAGACCAGTTTGTTGTCGTTGAACCTTTAACCTTAACTTAAACAAGTCTTAACATCATCTGCAAATGAATTTACTAACAACTGTTGATAGGGGTGACAATTTTGACCCAACAGGTCAAATAGGCCGAACAGTTGAATCGATTCATTTAAGAAACTAAGCTAGAATATAAATTTGTTCTAAAATGAAAATTTATAAAACGGTGTATTAAACAAATTGTTCATTGAAAAAAATTTTAAAAATTATGTAAAATTTATGACTTTTGGTCGTCAACCCGTTTGCTTGAATGAGCCGAAATTGTCACCCCTAATTGTTCACGTTATTTGTAAATTACTGAGCTTAACATCATGCTACCAAACAACATAAGTTCTTGTTAACCTTAATTAACAAATAACAAACCATTGTACTCATTTTTAATTTTTTTTTTAAATTATTCATTTAAGCTTGTTTGAGTGTGTGTATGTTAGTGTCAGACAAGATCCGAATAAGCCGGTTGGATCCAAGCAAAACCCAACAATCTGTGGTTTGCGTAGGACCCTAACATTTGGAACTCTTTTGTAGCTTTCTAAGCAATTCTGGAAAGTTTTGATTCTCACTCTCACATGCTCTGTATAAAACCAAAAGCTGCACTTACAAACCAAATTTAACAAATTTATACATTTATTTTTATTTTTTATATATATACTTATATATATGGTTCAATTCAAAATTATTTAATAAAAACTGCAAAAGAAACAATTTTAACCAACTTCAAGTTTTCACCCTTGCAGAACCTAATTTGTATTTCGGCCCAAAAAATACTTTGGACCGGTTATGAACATTTCCATACCAGGGCAAGATATACGAATAGTGCTTTTCATATTTATATTAAAAATACAACATACCATTTTTTAAAGGGATTAGATCATTTCTTATGTTGTATGATTAGGTATCAGAAAATAACCAATTGATTGAGAAGTAAACGAATTTCTGATTACTTCTTTTAACACAACTTGTGTAATGTGTATTTTGACACTAACACTCTTCTGTCACTTGTTACATTTTCTGATTTGTATTGTTTAAATCGTCTAAGATTATAATTTTATTCATTGATGTTGAATATATGAATAGAGTTATTTATGAATCAAACGTTCAACGAACTGTTCGGAGAGAAGTTTGTTTATGTTCATTCATTTATTAAATGAACAAACATGAACACAAATTTGTATTTGTTTAATTAAATTTACAAATATTAACATAGACTTTGCTCGTTCAATTTATGTTCATTTTAATTGTTCATTTATGTTCGTTTAATTGTTCATTTACTTTCGTACGTTTAATGATTGTTTACCATTCGTTTATGAGTTAAACGAACGAACACAAACACGAACAAGATCAAGTCCCTAAAGAACGAAAATGATCAGAAACTCTCGTTTTCATTTATGTTCATGTTCATTTACTTGTTCGGTTAAAGTTAAACGAATAAATATCATCATACCATCATTTGTGTTCGTTTGATTCGTTTACAACCCTAGATATGAATATTGAATAGTAAAACAAAGCTTAGTATATTACTTATTGGGCCGAAAAATTAATGTCCTTCGACTGTTTGATGCCATGGGCCGTAGCCCGTGTGCCCCCCCCCCCCCCCTGCTAGGGCCGGCCCTGATTAATTAATTATGATAATTGTTTATCTCATAGAAAATTATCTATCATCATAAGTTCAAACACCATATGATAAATCATAAATCTTTGAGTTCTTATTGACGAACTCTACCTTGACTTAGCTTGAGCCCGATTCCAAAAAACACGTTTGAAAATTTTTGTGAGCAAAGCTCAACTTTTAATCATTCGGTTTTGAGTTACTGTCGAGTTTTTTCAAGTCTCATATGCGTATATATCTATGATTGCAGAAGGGTCAAGGTTTTAGTAAGCAACTTGCGTTTGACCTATATTAAGTCGAGCTTTTATGGAGTTTCAGACTCAACACACATTGGACATAATATTTATTGACATACCATGGATCATTTCAATCCAAGCTTGAAGCACCAAAACTCATTATTCAAGATGAGAGATTGCAATGATGATTGATAAGTGACAGATGCTGATGCTGATTACTGAATACTGAATCAATAGTATGTTTCTTTTGTATGTTGAATGTGTGCTAAAAATTTTTAATCTATACTAGTGCCATATAAATGCAAACACCAATTCCTACTAGTATAATATAAATCCAACTAAATAAGTATAATAAATATACAAATCTTGAACAATACTTGAACATGTAAATAACAATCAATACTTGAACATGTATTTAACTTTAACTGATATGAAGAATCAATACACAAATCTTGAACAATACCTGAACATGTAAAGAACAATCAATACTTGAACAATCAATAAACAAATATGAATAATCAAGTATCATTAACTAATAAACATGTATTTCAACGTTCTTTAACATATAAATAAGAAAAATTCAAAGAAAAAATCGACATTCTTTAAGAGAAATCGTTTTCTTTAACATATACACAAAACAAATCAATTGCTCTTAAAAAAATTTTTTTAAAATTTATTTAAGAGAAACCAACTTTAAAGAGAGGGAATGGTACCGATAAGGGTTTGGACCGAGAAGAGACGGTGGCGGAGAAGAGAGAGGCAGATCGAGAAAAGACGGTGGCGGAGCCAAGTCGCGATAACGACTGACACTAATGCAGTAGGGTTTTAGCCGACCCAAGGGTGGGTGGAAGAGGTGTGAGGCACTGGTAAGGGTTTAGACAGAAAAGAGATTGGCGGAGAAGAGAGGCTGCGGACCGAGAAGAGACGGCGGCGGCGACGGACACTGCTATGGTAGGGTTTTCGCTGACGCAGGGGATGGGGGTGATATGAGGTGCGGGTAAAGGAGAGATGGCATCATATATGTTGTAGGTTTAGAATAAGTGACAATGAGTAAAATATGCTGACATAATAAGTGATGATAAGTGGAGATTTAACACTTATTACTTATTCAAGAAAAACACATTTATTAGCCAAAATTACTTACCAAATAAGTAAAACGGTTAAATCAACACTTTTTATAGGAAAAAGAACACTCCTGACTCTTTCAGTTTGTTAACTCTTTCATCTTTTAACTTTCTTTCTCAAACCTACCTCTCGCTTCAAATAAATATGGTTTCTAACCGGCCTTAGACTTCCTTAAGAGAATGATTGTTGCATACCGACTTACATTAGGGCATGAACAACTGCAATTTAAGGCTTTACGACCTAGATAGCTCAACAAGCTTTGAACTCCTATTAATGATAACATTTTATGATGTAAAATATGTGTTTTTTTAAAAAGCAGAATGATTTTATAATACCTAAACTAGAAAACAAATACCACAGGCGAGGAGCAAAAGCTAGCTCAAAAAAAAGTACAACTATACAACTTAAAAAATCAGGAAACTAACTACACAACAAAGAGTTTGTCAAACATCAAATAGCACCTATTGGGTTAGAAATCCAAAATTTTCATGATACATGATTTGTCACTTATATTTACCATCAACATGAGCGTCAATCTTTGCATTGTCAGAAAAGATTGATCTTCATGTGTGATCAATTGATCATATTCATATGACTACATGAGAAGAAGATAATACGTTCTTTCGCTTCCATAGAACTCATACTGTATAAAAATTTACACATTTTAATAAGATTTCTTGATCTTTCTTTTTGATAAAATGAATGTATTTAGGTTTAATCACTTGAATCGAAGGTTAATAACAACTTATCTTCGGTTTTATCTAATGAAAAAAAAAAGTGTAGTCATCTCAAAAGAATTAAACTTCCACATTTTAAAAAATTACAATCATTACTTTTGACATAAGCTAACAAAAATCATAGTGGTTGGAGAAATTAGGTGGTTTTTTACGAATAAAAGTCAAGTAGGTATAATGACTTTGATAAAAAGAAATTGACATGATATATTTGGATTTAATATAATTTGATTAATATACATTAGTGTTAATTAAGTATCATTTTGATCATACAACTTTTAAGTTTGTTTCATTTAATTAGCCACTAAATAATTTTTTGTCTCGATTTAGCCACTAAACTTTATTTTACTATTTTACTTTGGTGAAAATGAACAAAATTAATGGTCAAATCGGTACTTAGTGGCCAAATCAAGACAATTTTTAATGGTAAAATCTAGGGGTGAGCAGAAACCGAAAAACCGAAAAAACCGTAGAAACCGAACCCAAAAAAATCGGAAAACCAAAAACCGAAAAAACGAAAAAACCGTTTCAAATGGTTTGGGTTAGGATTGCGTCTCAAAACCGAACCGAAAAACCGAAACCGAACCGAAAATTAATAATTAATTTAATTTTTTAAAATATTTTTTAAATTGATAGTAGGTATTGGTTTTCTAGTAAATTATTAAGTATTATGTTTCTAAATAAGTTGCTAGTTAGTAATTACAAATGAAAACTACTATATAGTTTAAATGAGTAATAGTAAATACTAGTTAAAATAATCATTTCAAGATAAAAAATCAACAAAAAAGAATGGTTTAAATCCAAAAACCGAACCGAACCCATGAAAACCGAAAAACCATAAACCATGGGTTCAACCCGAAAAACCGAGAAACCAATCCGGGAAACCAAAAACCCGAACCCGGAAGAAACCGAAACCGAACGGTTTCTAAAACCCAAAAACTGAAATAAACGGTTTGGGTTCGGTTTGGGCATGAAACCGACCCAAACCGACCCATACTCACCCCTAGTAAAATAAGTTTAATTAAATGTTTACTGGCTAAATGTATATACAAAAAATAGTTTAGTAACTAAATCGAGACAAAAAATAGTCTAGTAGCTAAATAAAAAAAATTAAAATTAAAATTGTATATCATAACCCTACATAATATTGATATTACGGTATCACCTTTTAAAAACTTAAGTATGTAATTGTTTTTCTTGCAAATTTTTCAATAACTTTTGATACTAGATAGGTCACTATAAATTCAAAATTTATCGTACTTAATTTATATGAGTAATTAGTATCACATGTCAAAATATGATAGGATGACAAACCTGACAATTCAATAAATAAAATATCAACTAATTTGATAGAAACAATATTTTTTTGTTATTTTAGTATTTTTCTATAAAGATGAAAAAAGTTTTATTAGCCTATGGAAGTTTTTTTTAAAAACATACATTCTTAAAATGATATTATTTTTATCTAATTAATTCACACATTATTTATGGGTTTATTATAATAAAAAATCAATATGTTTTCATGATTTTTATGTTTACGTCATTTCATTTATTTTTTTCAGCAAATTCCTTAAGTTAATTTTTTCTTTTTGGTTTTGTGAAATTTGACTATTTGAGTCCGGTTATAATTTGTAAACCGGCTTTTTAAAAAACTGAAAAAAGGGGTTCTTATAGCCAAATTTCATCAAACCAAAAATACAAAATTAACTTGAGGACTTTTCTGGAATAAAATAATTTGGAGACAAAAAAAAGTAAAAACCGTGAAAACATATTGCTTTTTTTTTTTCAAAATAAACCCCATTATTTATTGACATATCACTTCCTGATAATCAGATCTATTCTTTATTGAGTAACATGAAAAAGTCAAAGCCATTTTATTTTTTAAGAGATGTCACATAAATTTAATGAACACATTTTGCTATATTTATATTACTTTTTTTGGATATTTAATTATACCATTATTTGTATTAGTAATATTTTCTATACGTTTAAAAAAAATCGTATTTAGGAACCTATTTTACGCTCATAGCACAGGGCCTTTAAAATTCACGGAACGACCCTGTATGTGAGTAGAACCAAATTTTGTAAATAAAATTGTTATTTTATAAAATTAAAACTTGATTTAACCATCCATTTGTGCATATATCATAAACTGAGTAAAACAAAATTTTAAATTTTTTTTTTCATACTATTGCACGAGTGTTTTAATATTTGAGTGCTAAAACACGATTGTTTGAAAAAAGTTTTGTAATAATTTATTTTGATTTAATCATACATGTTATGAATTTATTTTTAGAATTAGTAAACTGATAATTTATATACTTTCATATTTATATTTGAACACTTAAATAACCATATAAATGAATTATTATTATTATTATTATTATTATTATTATTATTATTATTATTATATATATATATATTCAAGATCAATAAGTTACCATATTAGACTGGGGTACCGGGAAACCATTTATAGCCAGTCATTTATAATTAAAGTTATTTAAATAAAATATAAATTTTGCTTGAAATTATTTCCTACGTTAATTAGTGTTGAGAGTAAAATTGGTATTGAAATTTTTTAATTAGAATTGAAAATTCTGTGTATCCCATGAAAATCTTCATTTCAGTTAGTATCATTCCTTACACTCATACTGAACATGTGCAACGATGACACACCATGAATCTTGATTTATCACCAAAATGGAACCAATCAACTACACACACCATAAACCACGATTGAACATATTCAATACCGTCAATATTAGTTTATCACCAAAAAGGTTAAAATCGACTAAATACACAATAAGCCACGATTGCACATGTTCAATAATGTGTGTATGAAATCAAAACTTCGCGAATGATTTGATGAAAAGAATAAATACGTTTATTTGACACATCCGGTTGAACATGTTCACTAAAACCTATTGTCGAATCCAATTGAACATGTTCACTAAAATCCATTGTCGAATCCGATTGAACATGTTCACTAAAACCCATTTTGAAATTTATTAAAGATATTGTTATGGAAGTAAATCTCTATAATTAAGGTTTTTATTAATTCATTAGTTGTTATCTATTAATTAAGAAAGTTATTTTAACTAAACATGGGTGGACTTCAGTTCCGAGTCTAACACGGTATCCCGTTGATCCAATCCTATATAATATGTGTGTGTTTATTATATTGATTACATAAATAACTATATATTAAGTGAATAAACTAATATACTCATAATTGTGTTTTTATTTTTTGTCTATGATAGTTTATCATAGTCTTATACTAAATATTAAATTACAAAAAGGTTATTTTAACTATAAAAATGCTTTCAAAAAACTATTTGGTTTTGAAAAACAATAATTATTTAAAATTTTGTAATCTATGGTCATATCACTCATATGGAGTGTAGCTTCCACCCAAAAGAACACTAAAACAATTAAACTTTTCTTGTACTTAATCAATTAAGTAAATATAAAAAATTTAGTAGTGAATATGCAAAAGTTCAACTTAATATATTTTAAAAGAAAATAAATTTATCAAAACTTCATTTATTTATTTAACACTTGTCATTATTATCTTTGTATAAGTTTCATTTTAAAATTGAAATTTCGTCTCAAAATTAATATCGACATTATTCCTCATATAAACCGATAAAAATGATTATAGACATATCATGTAAAAGAATTTTACACAAAAATTGTTTATAATTTTTTACTTTTAAATTCCATTTTCATAAATAAAACAAAAATCAAGGAAAAAATCCCAAAAATTTCACCAACTCTATTCATCATTCTCTTGTCTATACAATATATGCTTCTTTTTTTCTTTTTTTTTTGGTACCAAAATTTACATTATATAACTCATTATTTATCTAAACTATCCACCAAAAAAATAAAATAAAAATAAAAATAAATTTTTTTTCCTATCACTAATTATGAGCCACTAACCAGCGATGAATCGCCGTAGTAATCGCCGATCCCCGAAGCTGCCCATAACCGTTCATTAAACGATTCCTGCAAATCATCGGGTATAAATGGGGTCCGACAAAGCGGGCAAGTTTTCTGATCATGGTCCATCCAACGGTCCAGACAGCACCGGTGAAATATATGTCGGCAATTTGTGAGCCGTCGGATTTCGTCGCCGGCATCAAACTCATACAAACAAACTGCACAACTCTCCGGCGGATCCACCAGCTCGGAAAACTTCACCACCGGGAGAAGCTCACGGATGAGGACAGCTGATACAGAATAAAACGGTGTAACCGGTTCGTTCCTGGTCGGGTCAGATGAGAATTCGGGTTCGAGGAAATCTCCGAGACCGATAAATCGGAAAATGGCGGAAATGAGTTTCCGGATGAAACCCAAAAGGGTTAGGATGTGGAGGAGGAGTCTAGGGAGGAAAAGATCGGTGTAACCAACTGGAAAACCCATAATTGTTGGATCCGATTTGATTTATAGATCCGATTCGAAATGAAAAGATTGGTATTTCAATGGAGATTGTAGAAAGGGGAAGAAGAGAGCGAGAAAAGAAGGGGAGATATATGGTGCCATATATATATGAAGAAGAAGGGGTGTGAAGTGAAGATGTTAAGAAAGAATAGGGACCTAAATGAAACTTGATGAGACAATTATTTAGAGTTTATGATGATGTTGATAGACACACCTTATGTAACTTTTCATTTTAATATTTAACTTTGTGAATTTTGTAAGGATAAAACTAAAATAGCCACCTATCATGTCCTTGTATCATTTTTTAGTCATTAAAATTTTATTTTACAAATAGCCACACTTTACGTTACCACATTTAGGTGATAGTCACCATTTACGTGATATGTACTTTTTATTCATATTTTTAACATTACGTTACAAAAGGTGTTTGGTAACGTAAATACTTGTACTTTACATGACTACTTTTAATCATTACATTTTTATGGGGAATGGGCATATTTTAAAAGTGGTCACGTAAAGTACAAACATTTACGTTACCAAACATCTTTTGTAACGTACTGCATTAAAATATGAATAAAAAGTACATATCACGTAAATGTGGTAACGTAAAGTGTGGCTATATTGGTAAAATGAAAATTTAATGGCTAAAAAGTGATAAATGGGTGTGATATATGGCTATTTTAGTAATTAACCCATTTTGTAAATTAGCTAATAGGTATTTAAGTTAAAAGGTCATGTTTTTTTTTATTTTGGACGTGTTTGACAATAAAGTTTGGAACGTTAGAAGAGCAAATGCAATGGGTGAGCCGATGAGCTTTTGATTTTGAAAACTAAAGCTTGAAATCTCAGTTTGTTTGATAAAAGTTTGAACTTTTTATTTGAAAATGAAAGCTCACTTAAAATTATTTCATGAGAAGCTACTTGAAATAGCATTCGATAGAAGTTTGAGATTTTGATATAATAAAATTACCTTTTTATGTCATCTTTAAGCTACAACTACAATAAACACGTATAAAAACTTAAAAATGAAAACTTGTTTAGATAATGAAATTTTAGTTTAAAAAAAATAATATTGGTGATTATAAAATAAGAAAAATAGGATTAAGTGATAGAAAAGTAAGAGAGAGAGAAAGAAAGTATTACAAAAAAAAATATAGGGTAGGTAATAGACAAGTAAGAGAGAGAGAATATAAAAAGTGGTATTTTAAAAAGTGAAATGAAAATTTATGAAATTGTTGTTAAGTGAACAAGTTATCATTTTTTATGAAAAGTGATATGAAAATTTTGAAAATTTTCGGTAACTAAACACACCCAAAAGTTTCAGCTCTTTCAAAAACCTACAGCTTCCAAAAGCTCCAGCTTACAACTTCAGCTCAAAACTATAACTATTTCTACTAAACACATTTATATTAGTTACATTAGATTGGATGCTACTGGTTATGGTTCAGTTCGGTTTGATTTCGATTTTTTGCATCTTTTATAAAGAAAACAATACAAAATTCCAAAACAAAAAACCTAATGTTATAATATAAGGGGCCGAAAATCAAATTCCGTACAATTGGCGCAGTCTGTTTTGGTTTACTAGTTCTAACGATTTGGATTGTTTTTCTCATCCCTCATCTCTCGTCGTCTTGTAATGGTGATAGATCTTACTTATTGATTAGATTGTCAGATTTAATGGTTGTACTTTAATCTTTTTGCTTTTGGAAACAAAAAAAAAAAATCACGAGCAACTAGTGATTTTACTAAAGAAGAAATTTATTTACTTTATAAACAAAAAAATTACTTTTATCGATAAAAATAGACATGTACTGATAACTAAGATAGCTGGCAGGTCAAATCTACCACGAAACTATAACAATCTATAATTACTAGTACATGGGACCAATATAGTACAAATCATACATATCTATTTGTATTGCATTGTATAATGGCATCTATGGTGGGGAGCCATTGGTTCCACCATGAATCATCCTTTGCATGAATGAAAACCCCAAACTTAAAACAAACAAGCCAAAACAAGTGAGGCATGGCTCGTGGGTTTTCATTTATGGTGCCATGGTTGGTCCATAAGGTTTGGCTTTGTTGCATTTTTGGTGGGGTTCTTACCAAATTATTAGGTCTCCCTTCTCTTTTTGATGTTCACACTTCACTTATTCGTAGTTCTATCATATTCAAATTGTTATTTATCGTAATCAATGCTTTGAAATCACGTTGAATTGAAAGGTTAACGAGTTAATCATCATCAAACCCGATGTTGGTTCTATGGTCCGTGTTCTGGTTTAGTTTGAATGTGACGATAAATATATTACTATTATATATTTAAAAAAACATCTTGGCCCATAAGAATGACTTCACGAGTTAGTGGTTGAGTCTTAAGATTGTTGAAAAGAAAACATGAGTGCTACTTTTATTAGTCTTTTCAAGACTTTAACTCATTAGTTCACTTTTCCTTTTAAATTCTTTTTAATTGGTAAAAAACTAAGGTCATGTTTGTTTACTTCTTAATGAAATAATTAATAGGCCATTTTACATTTAAATGACTTCTTAATGTTTCCAATAAGAAGTACACAAACAACCCCTAAAAGTTATATTTACACTTTTTTTTATTTGTAATAAATAAAATTTATATGAATATGGAGTATATAATATAAGATTGATTGTATGCAAGAAAAACCAACCCACCACACCCCATGGGGTCCGATCTAAGATATGTCTAATAAAACCACAACATAACGACCCACCTCACCCATAAAAGGTTTAACTTTTTCTTATAAAAGATAAATTAATTCAATTAAATAAAACATGGAAAAAGTTAATAAAAGAAAAATAGACTACACATTGATACCTAAATCTACATCTAATCCCCGACCGTTTGGACCGGAGCTCATCTTATCACTCCACCGGTCCACTCACTTGTGCCTCCTCTTTCTTTTTGTGATTTGTCTCTTTCTTTGTTTGTATGTGCTTCACACTATTGAATTAGAGATGACAATGAAACGGATACAAATGAGGTTGCTTTTTTGCGTATAAATGTATAATTTTTTTAGTATTTAATGTCTGACATGTCATGGATTGCTTCATTCAATAAGTGTCTTAATCTTGACCGGTTTTAAATTTTAGGGGTCATTTGATTTACAGAATGTTTGTTGAAAGATTGAAATCAGTCAAAAGAATGAAATTGCAGAAGGAGTTGAATCCGTCTGAATTCGAATACTGTTACTTATTTGGTTAGAGGAACAAAATGAAATTCAAATTCCATGTTGTTTTGTATTTTGTTTGTAAAAATGTCAATACAATTGAAATATACTTATGACAAATGACCAAAATACTTGTAGGTGGCGTTTGGTACGCAGTGTTTCAAAAGGAATTATATAATCTATTAAGAAATTGGAACCTATTAGAAATTATAATTTGAATCCAAATCATGTTTGGTTGCTTGAAAATGGAATAGGAATCCAATTCCATAATTTATTTGGTTCATAAACCTGCCAAATGAATTATAATCAAATATGGTCAAATGACAAAATATCTTTTTTGGTTTTTTTTTATTATCTCATTTTTCTTACTTTATATAGGTGGGTTAGTGGGTGGGATGGAGTTGGGTTAGGTGGTAGGGTAGCTTGAAGTAGGAATAGGGTTGGTAGGGTAGTCTGGTGTAGGTAAGGTAGGGTAGGGCGGGGTAACATGGGAAGGGTATGGGGTGGGTAACATGAGAATGGTACGTATGAGGTGGGTGGGTACGTGGGTCGTAAGACGGGGGTGAGAGTGGGTAGGGTAGGATAAGAGTGGGTATGGGTTGTGCGAGATAGATAGGGTAAGGATGAGGTGTGTAAGGTGTGGTGAGTCGGGTATGGTATGTAGGGTAGCATAGATTGTGGTGGGTATGGTAAGATATGGGTGTACGGTTAGGTTGTGTGGTGGGTAAGGTGTGTAGGCTAGGTAGGCAAGATAGGTTATGGGTGGGGGTAGGGGTGAGCGACGGGTACCATTTCCCGAACCCGAACCGGTACCGACCGGTACCGAATTAATATATTCGGTTCGGTATTCGGTTTTTAAATTAGCTAAAATTCGGTATTCGGTACTCTCGGTTCGGTATTCAGTTTTTAAATTAGCTAAAATTCGGTATTCGGGACCGAACGGACACCATATAAAATTATACGGTTCGGTATTCGGTTCTTTCAAAACTAATAATTCGGTTTCGGTATTTTCGGGATCGGTACCGGTTCGGTCCGGTCCGGTACCGAGCTCACCCCTAGGTGGGGGTAGGTAGAGTAATGAAGCGTAGATGTGGGTGTGCTGATAAGATAAGAGTCGGATGTGTAAGGTAGGGTAAGGTAAGGTGGGTAACATAGGATGTTGAAGGGTGGGATGAGTAGATAAGGTTGGTAGGGTAGGCGTGGTAGGTAGTAAGTAAGGGTGAGGTAGATGAGGTAGAGTGGATCGTGGGTGGGGTAGATACGATAGGAAGCATGAGGTGGGTATGGATTGTGAGGGATAAGTAGGGTAGGGTGTGGTGTGGTGGGTGGTGTATAATGGCTACGGTAGGGTAATGGTAGGTTGGGTAGGGGTGTGAGGTAGTCTAGTAAGGTATTAAGTAAGGGTCAGGTAGGATATGTAGGGTGGTGTGGTTAGGTGTGGGTATGGTAAGGTAAGGGTGGATGGGTGGGTCGTGGGCATAGTGGGGTGGGGTGAGGTAGGGTGTTGTGGGGTTTTAGGATAAGGTATTTTTGTAATCAACCATCTTTTCTTTATGAAAAGTATTGAATTTAATCGATAATGTGAATGAATGACATTTTCTTCAATTCATTGGAAAATATCAATTTTGAATGAAACCAATTACTCTTAATAGTTGAATTGAACACGTGAATTGGTTGTAATTTGATACCTTTCTCCTCCAATTTCATCGGATTCCAACAAACCAAAAGCCACCTTATGATTTAAGAACTTTTATAAGTTTAACAAAATGTCTAAAAGAATAATCATAACATCAAGTATCTGGTCAAAATAGTATCTGATGTTTGCATATAAGTATCCAAAACATATGGTCAAAACCCAAATTTGATCTAAAAACGAAATAGTAAACAAACCTCAATCATTCTTCTAAAATCATCTTCACAAACATTTCTCGTTATTCTCCTTCGTAACTCCAAAAGGCCAACACGACATCGGCCTCCCACACTCTCTTTCGCAACACCTTAAACTTATCGGCTCTAGACGACATCATTTTATCAAATTTCTAAACATAATAATTATTTGTAAATCCGCTTCTTGAGAAGCTTCTGTAGATTCTTTCAAAGTTCCCGATGCTTCTTTAATTTCGTCACCAAGGATTGTAGTGGCTAAACGGTTGAGTAATTTTGGTTTTTCCTCTTCTTACTCCGTGAGGATGAACAATCTGCACGTTGAGCATTATTTCCATCAATCAATACTCATTAGCTCGTTCAAATCATCAAATTGAAACATACTTTTAGTTAAATTTCATTTTAGGGGTTGTACCTACAAAATGTATACTCCAGAATTTATAGAACATGTGGTTAATTTGGAGACTTAAAAAACCAAAACACTGATTAAATATAACTAGAAATTGGTAAATAGTATTGTAAAAATATTGTTACTATACACAATCTAATACACATTAATTTTTTTCATTTTACGTCACACACAATTTGTTTTCTAGTTTTCTCATCTCGAAAACATATATTTTTAATAAAATAATGATTCTTTCTTATACACATTTTTCAAAATTTGATTTTTTAAATGTACGTTCACTACAAATAAAATGTCATTTAGTGACAAACGAAAAATGTCATTAAAAGTAAAAAAAGTGTCACTATAGGTGTCAAATTTTTTTACCAGCACAACACAAAATGTGGGTAAATTAAAGTGAAGTGGGTATGAATATATAATGACTAAAAGATGTATGTGGGTATAGGTTTCAAATATTTTTATAACAATTTTTGTGTCACTACTTTAAAATGTGGGTAAAAGATTGTTATATATCTACTCGTTTTCGTAAGTGACACAAAAAGTAATATATAGTGTCATTTTTTTGTGTCACTAAATGATACTTTTCTTGTAGTGGTTGTGAATGTAATCTTCCTAAAATGGACCACGACCAAAAGTTCATTACATTTTGATACATTTACAACATATGTATGCATTACATTTTGATACATGTACATTTTAGAGTTATAGCTTATTTACACTTTCAAAAAATATATATACTTTATATTATACAAACAACGACAAGTACTGAAGTGTGTAATGATATTTTGATCTAGTCTACTTAGCTACATTGCTGTATATAGCTTTTTGAAAATGATTTATATCATTAAATAGTAATCTAAATAGTTTATTAAACTGTGTATGACACGAGTCATATGAGGTTTCCAAATATTATACTTCAAATTACACAAAAAGAAAATAATATTTATCTTTAAATAAAATATATGAATAGTATTATATGTCCGTAGTTGTCAAAATTTATGTTTTATCTTACTTTCTTGGTAAGTTATCATTTAATTTTTATATGAAACATAGTGTTCATAATGTTATTATAACTTTAAAAGTTTATAAAATATTTTCTTACCAACAATCTATAATTTTACTTTTAAATGAAAGAAATAATATCAAAATTAGGTAAAATTAAGAGTTAAATTAAAATTTTATTAAAATCATTTAATTAGAATGCCTTTCATTAATTGAGGTTAAAATCAGTTAATTTTACTTTTCATTTTGAATTATTTTTACATAATGATAGTTATATTAGAAATATTAGACGGGAAAATAAATATTTAGAAAGATAAGTGATTGACATATGATGCAACAAAAATTTTTTATACACAACAGTCTCATTATAAAATGTCCATTCTACTCTAAAAAGTAACCTTTGAGTACTTTCATGATAAAAAACTAATAATTAAGGATAACATAGTCATTTTAAGTGTAATTGTTGTGTATGGTAAAATGTTGTCGCATACAAATCACTTTACTTTCTATTGTCTTTCCGTCTTTATACAAGGTTAAATTTTAAAATAACAAATGACATAAACGCCCTCGATCATCGTACGTCTGGATTAAGTTTTTACAAATCCCACTTGCTTAATCTTAACAAATATTTTTCTACTTTCCAGCCATTGTTTTTCTATTTTATTCATGAATTAAAACAAGATTATGTGGTTGATTACTTCCAAAAATACCCCAGCATTTTGTTACCAGAGTTTGCCTGCCACAATTTAAACTCTGAAATCGAAACATGGCTTAATTGTCAATTTGCTAATCCAGCTTTATTCATCAGAATTTGTCTCACCACATGCATTATTATTTATTAATTATAGTTATATTTAATTGCCACAATACCAAAAAGTGCTTGGTAACTTAAAAAAAGATATTATGTAATCATAATTTTTTTTATTTTTCATATGTGGTTTTTAACAATTTATAGAAAATCATACATATCTTTCGTAATATGACATAAATAAAAAATAAATTTATATACATCTTTCACAATTTGTAGAAAATCATACTATTTGTAACATCTTTTTTTTTTTAAATAACATCTTGTAACATATTCTAATAATGTGATAATAACACGTGTCAAAAACAATGAACAGTATCAGGCGATAAAAGGAGTCGAATCCACGCGTTAACAATTGAATGAATTAGATATATGTTTAGGCATATGAATTAGTTTGATATATTATTACTCATATAATAAATAAATTGTTAACATTGAAAAAAATAATAACATTTCAATGCTAAGTTACTACCCATTCCTGAATTTTATATTAAATTAATTTGAAATGTTATTTTTTTCCTTGAAATATAAATTTGCTGTTATTTCAATGCAAGTAACATGCAAAAACACAATATTTTCATATAGAAAAGTGTTTAATGATTAGAAAATTCATAAACATCATCCAATAATAATATAGCATGCAGAATGTGGTGATTTAAAACGAATGATATGTTATGATGATGATAAATAATTAAATAAAAAGATATATAATTTTACTTATTTAATTCAATTATTAAAATCTTTTTAATTACCATATCATACATTAAGGACTCGGGGTGTCCAAAAACGGGTATCCGAAATTTCAGATAGTGATTTTTGCCATCGGAATCCGAAATTTCAGATCTCCGAAAAGATATCGGATTATCTGAATATCCGAAAATTTATATTTTTTAATTTTCAAAAAAAGAATTAATCAGATAATTAAATATCTAATATACAAATTCATATACCCAAATACATATTAAAGATAAATATATCACAAACTAAATGTATCCTGAATTATTTTACTAAAAAAGATTGAAAAAGCTAAATATATAAAATATTAGTTAAAAAGATATAGTATAAAGATAAAACTAAAAATTATACATTAGAACAATAATAAACACTCGATATTATGTAAATAATCAATAATAAAGATATATAAAAAAATTTTAAAAAATATTTTTTTTTAAATTTTGGATATTTCGGATATCCGAAAATTTGACATTTTACCATCCGAATCCGAAATTTTAGATATCAGGAAATTTCGGATAGTTTCAGATCGGATTTTCAGATTTTTATTTCGGATGCTCGGATTCAGATTTCTATGGACACCCCTATTAAGGACTGTTTGTTTGTCAAAAAAAGCATCTAAATCCATATTTAAACTCATTTTAAACATTTGATATTATTCAGATTTAAGAGGTTTTATTTTTTTAATTATCATCTTAAATTTAAGTAGATATAATCCATCTAAAGTCAAGTTAAAAAGAAGCATTCCTTTTTTTCTTGGATAGACATATTATTACATAAAACTACTTATAATTTCTATTTAACATACCAAAAAACCCCAATTAATTTAAAACTTTTAGTTACGGTTCATATTCATGGTTAACATATTACACAAGGTACCAAAAAATGATAATAACATCTACATGGGGTCTAGTGTGATATGTCTTGACTGCCGCTACAGCCACTCATGATTGAGACATAGTAGTCATAGAGTTGGATGATGTCCAGACTACGCTCACGCTTTTAGTGGAAGCTATCCACTTATACTGGGCTAGCTACCAGCAGTCATCGTGGGGGAGCATCGGAATAATCAAGACCAAGTTCAATAGAACTGGTGACATAGCTAGGTCTAGAACAATAGACCAACAATGCTAATCATGCTAAGCTGAATCAATATATCAAAGATGCGAGCAATAATGAAAGCATAAATAATCAAGGTCATGATATCAATATCAACTCATAACAATATCTGAAATGAACTATAAGTACAATGTATGCAAAATGATAAACCAAATAGCCATCATGATCCACAGGGCGTCACCGAACCATGGTGAGAACAGGTCACAATCCAGCTGAGCATAAATGAATGCCAAGATAAACTATCATCAACAATATGTCTCAACTGGAATCTAGCATGTAAAACTAAATATCTATAACTTACAGGTTCTGTTGTCTTATCAAGCAGATTTCTCCACCACCTGTGAGTTATCTCAGGATTTAAATCTTTAATCTTTGTCTTTCTGGACTCTGGCTTTGCTTTACAATTCTTTGACCCACTTTCAATAACTTTAAACTTTAATTCTTTGTTCAGATCTTATCTGAACCTGTCCAGAATTTTATCATAGCAAGAACATCAGTTTTTAGTTTTAAATTTTATTTGATCTGATTCTGATAACTGATAAACTCAAATCAATCATTTTACACTTTCTTTGTTCATTTGAAGTCTCAAAGATGTATATATATAGTGGGGTTCAATGGAAGACCAACATACATCGGAAAACTTTGGAAAACCTCTATGCACCACCACAAATGCATCACAATTCTCGCGTGATGCACCAAATTTCTGCGTGATGCACCAAATTCCCGCGTGATGCATCAAATTCTCGCGTGATATATATATATATATATATATATATATATATATATATATATATATATATATATATATATATATATATATATATATATATATAGGGGTGGGTCCAATGGAAAACTTATATGCATCGGAAAACCCGGGAACCACTTTATAGCCATTGGTTCAGGTGATGCATCACGCAGAAAGTCGATGCATCACGCAGAAATGTGGTGGTGCATGGAGGTTTTCCAAAGTTTCTCGATGCATGTTGGTTTTCCATTGAACCTCCCTATATATATATATATATATGTGTGTGTGTGTGTGTGTGTGTGTGTGTGTGTGTGTGTGTGTGTATATATATATATATATCATGATGCTTTATTTAAATGGTCTCTAATTATTTTAATCATGGGTCTTATATTTGTGAAATAAAATGATAATACATTTATTTGTTATTTTAATGCATCTAAAATGACCATCCGAATTAAGCATCCGGATTCAGACCATCCGAACTGCCCATCCGAATTGGGCATCCAGACCGGGCCGTCCGAACTAGCCATCCGAATTCGGTATTCGGACCGGGCCGTCCGAGTTCGGATTAACTCCCATCCGAGATTGATCATCCGAGATGGGATCCGAAATGGTGCCTCACTTCTTCGTGAATGCGGCGTTGTATTATTGTAAGTTCCCTGTTCCAAACATTTCCTTCAAGTAGACGACAAGGTTTAAATCTTAATGCAGGCATTCCCCCCTCACATTCATTTGCAACAGATTCTTATTAAGACTGGTAATCCCCATAGACACGGCCATTCTCGGCATCTTCACTGTTGCCCCTCTTCTCAAAGCCCTGGCATTGGCATCCATCCCGAATTCGGTCCTATCCGAATTCAGATTCTTAACTTAGCTATTTTTTAGATTTGTTCTTTGAAGTTGCAGTTTTGACATATTCGGGTTTTTACCAAAAATTCACAAAACACATTTTTATCAACATGCAATTAAATTTTAGGTTATATTATCATTATTGGGGTGTTTTTGCACTATTTTCCATATCTTAAACACATGAAATCATACAAAATCGTCCAAAATCAAGAATTTTTTGCAAGAACACAAAATTTTACAAAAACTCAGATTTCTCATTTATTTGGACGATCTAACCTACGATTTTTGTTTCTATAACTTCTAAAAGCTTCAATACATGATTTCTAACCATTTATACAAACATGCAACATAAATTTTGCTAGATCTTAAATCATCACTTCGGTTTTTCACAAAACCGAACATAAACCTTTAAATTTTGAAATTTAAATAAGTATTACCTTGAAATCTTGTAGATTCTTGTTGCTTGTTACTTGTTTGTGACTTCCTTGGATTAAATCTTCAATTAATTGCAATATTTATGGATTATTGATGAAAATATGAAGAATCCGTGAGTTGATGAGAGAGAAGAGAGAGAAAATTGAATTTTTCTTAATGGTGATAAATGAACATTTATACATGATAAGGGAAAAGCACCTGTTGTACCTAGTTCTTAGGTCTTTCAAGAATCAAGTTGAAGTTTTTCATAGACCACTACTCAACAAACTTTCGGTACAGATTAGCAGATGATAATTGTGGTGGTCTGGGTAGATTTGATTTGATTGTATGATGACATGAATTAGATTAGCATTGTACCCTTTATAAGTTTAATTTGAAAACTAAAACTTGTACTAAAATTGTATTAAACTTATCCTAATATTTTGTACTGTAATTTGAAATTCCACACTTAATTACTTTATCTTAGTTATGATTGATATCGTATTGTATAATTGTGGGACCTATACTCTGAGGTCTTCACAGGATGGTATCAGAGCCCATAGTTTGAGTGAATCAAGTATTATGTGGATAATACTTGGTCTCAAACTGAAGCAATACATATGTATCAATCATTTAGGTGGTTTGAAGATAGGATGTACAGACTGTTAGGATTGGAATAAGGGTACATAGCTCTAAGTCTAATAAACTGATAGTTACATGATTTTAGTTTTCAGTAAATATATCAGGATCAAATGATTTCCCCAACAATATGACTCCCCAACAATATGACTCTCCAACAGATGTTTGAAATGGTACAACAACTATTAGCCCAACAATCTGAACAACAAAATAAGAATATGCAAGAACAGTTTCGGGTCAGAGATGAGGTCGAAGCTAATAGACGTGCTGATAAGAAAAACAAGCGAAAAGAAAAAACAAGTCCAAAGTGATGAGTTTGATTCTGATAACTCAAACCCTGATACCCAAATTGAGCAGCCGAAAGGCTGTATGTTTAAAGATTTTAAAGCAAGCGGTGCCCTGAACTTTGAGGATACTAGTAAATCCAATTTAGGCGTTGGATTGGATCAGTCACACTGAAGCTATCTTCAGAATCTCCGATTGCTTAGATTCAAAGAAAGTGAGTTACGCTTCTGCCTTGTTCGTCGGCGCTGCTCATGCTTGGTGGAAGACTCAGAGAAGTATTTATGGAGAAGAGGTCATTCAGACATTAGAGTGGGACCAGTTACTTGACATGTTTAACGTGAAGTATTGTCCTGTTGACCAGCAAGACAAACTGGAGGTTCAACTAATGCAATTAACTCATGGAACCAAGACTGTAGACGAGTATGAACATGAATTCTCGCAACTCTATGGCTATTCCTCGCATCAAGTAGCCACCGAGGAAAGAAAGATGAACAGATTTCGCGGAGGGCTTAACCCGAGGTACAGACACCGATGAACGCGATGAGGTATAAAAGTTATCAGGAAATGGTTGAATCAGCAAGACAGATAAAGAGGGGATATCTAGAGTACGGTAATCAACTCTATGCTCCACCGACGAACCCGACATGTCCTTCTCCCCCAAAGAAGCAGAGATTCGGCAAATTCTTTAGGCCCAACAAATCTCAGTCCCAGCAATCTCAACAATACAGCTTGCCTCAGAAAGCTCAAGCTTACTCTCTCATGAATGAACCACGATTTTGCAAAAGATGCAGGAACTCACATATGGGACTGTGTAATCCAGACGACGTTACTTGCTATGTGTGTAGCAAGATTGGTTACAGCAGTGAGGAGTGTCTCCAGCGGGGTCTTGGATGCGCAAAGTGTGGGAAGCGTGGACACTTTATGTATCATGTCAGAGTGGACGCCGAGGTCAATCACAGTCATCAGCTGGAGGTTCTACGATGAAAAGCTCAGTTGTAACTCTAACTGCAAGAACCCGTGCATTTCAGATAATAGCGGAGGAAGCAATGGAAACCCCTGATGTGGTTACCGGTACGTTCTGACTAAATTCAATACCTGCGCGCGTACTATTTGATTCCGGTGCAAGTCGTTTGATGTGCCGCTAGCACACCTTAATTTTAATTAAGAAATGGAAATAAATAAACTAGAACTAGCGGACAAATAGGCAAGTATTACCTATCGTATACTAGTATAGCTTACGTAAGTCCGGGTATCGAACTCAGGGACAATCTGGTGGAATGATGATAATAAGTCGTCGGTTAATAATTAGCTATGTATTTAAATTGGTTTAACTATGAAAAAATCTAAATTAATGACTAAAGGTTTACCAAAACTACACACACGATTCTAAGGAACTGATTACTAAGATTCTTGATAAAAGGAAACATGTAATCAAATGGGATCACTCCCCCTAGACATCGGATAAACAATTTAATGCGCAAATCGGATAATATAATAGTTATGATTACAAAGAAACAAACACACAAATCTCTAAGTTATGTTTGATACTAATTTATCATAACAACCAATATCATATCCACTCAAATCTCTTATACATGAATACAATATCGATTATTTAACGTATGAACAATGATCATCTAGCTATATAGATCTCTCACTATAGCACAATAATCCCATAACTCACGACGTGAACACGAAAACCTCTTTTAAATGTTCAAAACTTGAGTTATGCAAATCCGAATGTTCACAACAAGTTTACGTCTTTTGAAAGATTATTTGGTTAAAAGCCAAATACATAAAATTCATGCTATATTCTCATAAACACATAAATCCCCTCTCATTATTATGAAAACACCGATTAAACCTACTCTTTCACCATCTCTAGTAGAAAGATTCAACCTCACCAAAATGTTTGGTTTATCAAAAACAAATACCAACTATTTCAAACTCTCGTTATTGAAATAATAAAGCATTCATAGCAAGTTTAACAAGTCTAAACATAATAACAAGATTTTCATTCAAAATACGCAAACTTCGATATATAATCCGATTACATACAAATATAAATCATCCAATGTCTAGGGTTTGCTACCCAAATGATTACATAGCAAAACTACTCCATGCTAATGGAGTAAAACACCATCATACAATAAACAAGCATTTCAAATATTAAGATGAACTTAAATACAAGAAAAACTCCCCTAATGACGTATGATGATGAAGATGCAATCCTTTGAAACAAAACTCCAAGTAAATGTCTTCCTTTGCCTTCATTCTTGCTCAAGAAATCAGGAAATAAGTGTGTGTAAAAATTGGTAAAAGTTCGTCCCTTTATTAAATGAGCAGAATTCTCCTTTTATAGGCTGGGGAGAACTCGCCGAGTTCAAGGTCTGAACTCCCCGAGTTCATGAGTTGTCAGCTCCTGATTTGATCTCAAACGAGGTGAACTCGCCGAGTATGTTACATGAACTCGCCGAGTTCATGTGTTGTCGGCTCCCTATTAAATCTGGCAATTTTCAGGAATTTTCAGAAATAATCAAAATTCAGGTGAACTCGCCGAGAATAGTCGGAACTCGCCGAGTTCCTCTTATGAGTTTGGTTCTGGATTTAGGCGAACTCGCCGAGAATAGGATGAACTCGCCGAGTTCTGGGCAGATCAGGTATTCTGTTTATGTTCGAACTCGCCGAGAAGACACTGAACTCGCCGAGTTCCACTGGTTTCAGCTCTTTTCAATCCAATTTATTCAACCAACACCTGAAATGACAACATAAACCTATAAGATTGAGTTTGGGACGAAAATCAACCAAAAAGCTATGTAAAACACGAGATATCGTCCGATAAAACATGTACAAATTGGACGATATCAAACATTCCCACACTTAACCCTTGCTTGTCCTCAAGCAACTCTTACACAAGCATATATATAGACTTGAAATTGAAAACGCATAATACTCGACAACTTTTGACAAAGAAAGAAAATCCTAAGGCATTTCCGACTTAACCGAACACATAGCTAGGAAAACAAAAATAATTTCAAGAGCCAATTAAAACATAGAGTAGGGATAGAAGCTAAACATGCTAAACTTTTTGAGAACAAAATAAACATGGCAGAAACTTACTAAATGAACACTCAACCCTCGTGTTTAGGTTGACAAAGTCTCTCAATTATAACACATTGAAATATGCATGAACATAAGCTTGCTAGAACCTCAAATCTACAACACTCGATCAAGAACTAGGCGAAAAATCAAGAGGGCTTGAAAAGGGGTAAGGTAAAGAGGGAAAAAGACTGAAAGAAAAGAAAGAGAGCGGCTAAAAACACGATAACCGGCTCGACTGGAAAACTTTTCTTTTCCAACGAAAGTCGAACAAAACATTAGATACTTTTATCTTGACAATAATTTAGCAAATGTCTCTATGAGACTTTCTTATTTGCTACACTTTCTTTAGAATTTTTTTTTTTTGACGTGGACTTTGCCCACAATAACCTAACAATGGCCACCTCAACAATAAAGGCA
Source organism: Centrapalus pauciflorus (assembly GCA_020465985.1). Lineage (NCBI taxonomy): Eukaryota > Viridiplantae > Streptophyta > Magnoliopsida > Asterales > Asteraceae > Centrapalus > Centrapalus pauciflorus. Next base: position 610,201 of record JAANYP010003055.1, read on the forward strand.
TACGCTTTTTTCTTGATTTAACGGTAATTGGGCTAGGAAAGGAAAAACGGGAAAATTGGAAAGGGAAATGGAAGCCAAAAGAAAGGCTTCCTAAATGCCTCTATCAAACAACCGCCTAAAACTTGATCATTGTGTTTCCGAGATGCATCGCAAAAGCAAGTTCTAACATGCATACAACAACCGACAATATCACACATAAAACCAAACGAATTGTGAGCACCTAGATCATATATACTTAAAGCTCAATAAGGCTCAAACGCTCACGAATGAAAGTTCTTGGTTGGGTTAAAATGTGCAAGCCATGCTAATTTTGAAAACAAACCTTTCATCAATGAGTTTCTTTTATCCCTAAACATGCTTAAAAGGAACTCAAAAATTTTTTTTTTTGCCTAAAAATATGAACAAATAAGTAAGAAATGCCACAAGATTTAAATTCTAACAAAAGAAGCGATGTGTGGTAAACTATAAATATGCTTGATATAAGAATCACTCGAGAACCATCAATGGTTCGATTATTCCCACACTTGACAGAAATACATTGCCCTCAATGTAATAAACAAGTAAAAGAGCAAGTAAAGCAATGATAAAAGCAAGTGGGTCGAGAAATCTCCCTGAATGGCAAGAAGGGAGAACTCAAGAAGTGATGAACCGGACGGCGCACCATCTTGGACAAAATCTGTGCAAGAAAGAAATAGAATGCACGACAAGCATAAACAAAAATATAAAACAGGCATAAGAGAATAAATTACAAACCTAAGCATTAGCAACAAAAGACTAAATAACAGTACTGGCAAGTAAATTAAATAACAAAGCACAGAAAAATAAAAATTGTTCAAGGGCATCACGCCCGTACAGTACAGACAATCAAATAAATAAATGGGGAATCAAATACAAGTCCGTCAATAAAAAGCAACAAAACTGGGAGTCAATCATCTTCGGGCGGCGGCGGGGGATACTGGCGTGCGTCCCATGGCATGTAAGGAAAGTACTGATATGGGGACGGGGCCGGAGGCTGCTGAAGCTGGTACTCGGGAGGCTGGACACTAAAGAGACTGTCTACGGACGTCTGGATATGTTGCAGGTAACGTCCTGTCTCTTGGACCTGCTGATTATACACCGACCCGAAGTGGTAGGTGTTGCTGAGGTTCTGCCGGAGCAGATGATTCTGCTCCTGCAGCAGGCCGTAAGCCTATCCCGGTCTAAAGTCATATGAGCAAAGCAGTCATCCAGGCGATCAAACCTAGCATCCCAAGGATAAGGGCCCGGGCCGAAATTGAAGTAAGATGATTGGGATGATTCCGGCTGCTGTTGTGGCTCTTGCTGCTGCTGCTGCTGCTGGAACTGCTGCTGTTGCTGTCGCTGGGGAGGAACATAGTTCGGGGGAAGGACCGGGCACATCAGTATCAGCTCTTCGCGTCCCATAGGCATCTGCGAGACCTTGGCTCGCCGGAAGTATAACTCATCCGTGTCCCCTGCCGGATCGCTCTCTCTGAGCCCTCGGAGCACCGAGGGGGTTAGCAAATTAAACGATTGAGCGAGGCGGGTAATAAACCGCCCGCCGCATACGGCGCTGGCTCCAGTGCGACCCGTGGCGACGTGCAAAAAATACACCGCCAACTGGTAATGGAGGGACACGAATTCTTCCGGATGAAGAAGGGAGTAAAGTAACCAAAGGTCAGGCTTTGTAATTTTTTCCTGACCCTCCTTCCTAATGAAGCCGTCAACAGTCGATATCGCCCCAGAAACCGGCATAATCAAAAGTCGCCGGTGCCTTCCTAATCCCCACAGACAGGTAGTCAACAAAATCCGGATTTCGGACATCTGAATCCGAGTAAAGATCCAAACGCCGACACAGCTCTAGCACAGACATAGCTCGGCTCGCTCCCCCGAGCCTGAAATGGACGGTGTCCCGGGCCTTCATATTGGTGATGGCCTCGTTAAAAGAGTATGTCGAGAAAAACTCTAAGCATAACTCGGCATACACGGGCTCTCTTATATTGACAAGATTAAACCAGGCCCGGGACGTGAATGCTCCATGCACAACGGAAAACGTGGCCTCCAATCGCTCCGGGAGGTTCGGACGGGGCGGATCGCATTGAACCCGACCCAGGAAGTCCCAATTCAGGTACCTCCCTGAGTCGAGTTCTCGACTCGCCAGGCTAAGCAGCAACTCCCGATATTCTCGCCGTTGTGCATTCGGGACTCCGGAAAAAGTCAAATACGGATGATTGGGGTTATAAATCATCCGCACTTGAAGATCCTCGTTACCGGAGTCCGAATCCGGGGAAGGTGCCCGTTGGCGAGAAGTACTTGCTCGACCACGTTTCGGTGCGCCCGACATATCTGTATCATAATGGAGGAGCGAGGGTGAGCATTTGAGCAACACTTTAGCATTAAAATTATGAAGGGCTAAAGAAAACCACAGCATCTAGTACAACCATTCCCACACTTATTTTTTGGACTACATCCCGACATCTTACAATATAACCGAGATAACTACAACTACAAGACTCAATCAACATATCATGCGTGAAAAGCAAGAAGACATATGTCTTTCCAATTGGCAATCCCAAAGTGATCTCTCATGCAAAATTTAACTAAAAATAAGAAAGACTAACATCAAAAATAAAAGAAACACAAAGCACAGAAAGCTAAACAAAAATAAACTAAGTACTGAAATAAGATACTATGCATGCACTAGACGACAAAGACACAACCTATAAATAGCTACACGACAAAACATAATTGCATGCAATAACACGTACAAAACAGAACTCAATAATGTGAATCTGAAAACATGAAATTTTGAAAAACACAAATGATCTATGAGAACAAAAATAAAAAGAAACATGAAACTTTGCAAGTTGACAATAATTACCAAAATATCAATTAACAATTAACGAACAAAAATAAAAATCTAGCCTAAACATACATACTTTAAAGTTACTAAACACAAAAATTATAAGAAACTTCTAAAAACAAAACAATTAAACTAAACTACTACACAATTAAAAATAAACATAAAAGTTTAATTACGTAACACATACGAAAATGCTAGATCTACCACAAAATTCTTCAAATCTAAACAAATAAATTAACCTAAGAAAATAAAAATGCACCAACTAGCAAGAAAATTATAAACTAAACACAACACAACACAAGAATGTAGAATATTAACACGAATATTCAACAAAAGTACACTAAAAAGAAAGAAAATAAAACAAAATAAAAATTTAGCATGAGAAATTCTTGCAATTTCGTTACAAGGAACAATGAATGTACCGAGAAATAGATATGAGATGGATGAGTAGAAGTTGTAGAAAATCCGGCGAAATTCCGGCGAGGCGGTGGCGGCGGACGACGGCGGATGACGATGGAGATGACTCAAAAACACCCGAAAACGATTCCCACACTTGTATTTGACAATAGGGAAACAAACCTACAAAGATTTGGGGAGAAACTAGCCAAAAACGGAGAACTTTGGTGGTTTTTGGGGGGTTGTCGGCGCAGAGAGAGAGGAGAGGTGAGAGGGTGATTTCAAAATAATGAAGAAAAAAGAAAGTGATATTAGGGTTATCTGCGGCCGAGAACTCGGCGAGTAGCCGAGCGAACTCGGCGAGTTCCTTGCAGGGTGTCAGACCTCGAGATACTCTTTTGACTGAAATTTTTTTTTTTGAGCATCGTATTGAGATAAGTGCAGGTCCACAAACTCGGCGAGTTTAGGGCCAAACTCGGCGAGTACACCCCTGATCCAGAATGCTGATTTCAAATTGAACTCGGGGAGTATGCTTAATGAACTCGGCGAGTTCAGCAAATTCCAGAATGAAATTCACCTGGTGAACTCGGCGAGTAGGTGATGAACTCGGCGAGTTCTCTCCAGAACTGCACTATTGAACCCAGAAAATTAAAACAAGATAAACCAAACCAACAACCCCGACTTTTTCGATTTCTAAAACACGGAAAAGCAGAAATGAAACCACAATGAACGATAATCAAATGACATGCTTATTTAACTTCGAGTCTTAAGCTTGACTCGGCCTCCTCTTTAATTTCCGATACGCAACAATGTGAGGGCTTCGACATCCTCACCGACAACTTCCGAATTTTCGAAGTATTTCTTCAACCGTTGGCCATTCACTTTAAAGGTTTCATTGCCGTTAGGATCAAGCAATTCGAAAGTGCCATACGGGAATACCTTATGGACGGTGTAAGGGCCGGACCACCGAGATCTCAACTTTCCGGGAAAAAGTTTCAATCTAGAATTAAATAGCAAAACTCGGTCCCCCTCACGGATGCCGGAACGATTCTTGAGATGAGCATCGTGAAAATTTTTGGTCTTTTCCTTATAAATGCTTGAATTTTCATAAGCTTGGAGTCGTAATTCATCCAATTCAAGCAATTGAGCCTTTCGTAGATCACCGGATAAGGAAAGATCAAGATTGCATTCTTTTAAGGCCCAAAATGCCTTATGCTCAATCTCGACGGGAAGATGACAAGATTTCCCGTATACCAAACAAAATGGAGTGGTGCCGATCGGAGTTTTAAAAGCTGTTCTAAACGCCCAAAGCGCGTCATCCAACTTATCGGACCACTCCTTACGGTTGTTTCCAACCGTCTTCTCTAGGATTCGTTTCAATCCACGGTTCGTGACCTCGACTTGCCCACTTGATTGTGGGTGATATGAAGTGCCGGTGCGATGTTTCACACCATATCGAGCTAAGGCCTTTTCCATTTGTGAGTTGCAGAAGTGTGTTCCACGATCACTAATTAAGGCCTTAGGAGCACCAAACCGGGAGAAGAGTTTTTTCAAGAATTTGAGTACAACTCGGGCATCGTTTGAGGGCAAAGCTTGAGCCTCGGCCCATTTGGAAACATAGTCAACGGCCACGAGAATGTACTTATTTCCACGAGAAGGGGGGAACGGCCCCATGAAATCGATCCCCCAAACATCAAAGACCTCACAAATTTGAATCGGATTTTGGGGCATTTCATCTCGTTTGGAGATGTTTCCGGATCTTTGACATTGGTCACAAGTTTGGACCATGGAGTATGAATCTTTATAAATGGTCGGCCAATAGAAACCAGAATCGAACACCTTTTTGGCGGTGTTACTTGGTCCCAAATGACCACCGGTCGGTCCAACGTGACAGTGATGGAGAATCTCTTGGCACTCTTTGCCAAACACACAACGGCGAATCACTTGATCCGCGCCAACTCGAAAAAGAAAAGGGTCCTCCCAAAAATAATATTTGCAATCGGAGAGAAGCTTTCGCTTTGTTGGAACGACATGCCTTTGACCATTATACCACAAGCTAGATAATTGGCAATGTCGGCGAACCAAGGAGCCTCAGAATCAACAACTAGCTTCATCAGGGATTCATCCGGAAATTTGTCATTGATGGATGAATCATGAAGCCCTTCAAGATTTGGATTTTCAAGACGGGAGAGGTGATCGGCCGCGAGATTCTCGGCTCCTTTCTTATCCTTGATTTCGATGTCGAATTCTTGTAGAAGAAGAATCCAACGGATAAGACGAGGTTTGGCATCTTGTTTAGAAAACAAGAACCGAAGAGCCGAATGATCGGTGTAAACAACAGTTTTGGACAAAACGAGGTAAGACCGGAATTTATCGAACGCAAAGACAACGGCGAGAAGTTCCTTCTCGGTAGTAGTATAATTCTCTTGAGCATCCGTTAGCGTCTTACTTGCGTAATAAATCGGTTGGAAGTGATTATTGACTCGTTGGCCCAAAACGGCCCCTACGGCGAAATCACTAGCATCACACATAAGCTCGAAAGGTTGGGACCAATCGGGAGCTATCATGATAGGGGCGTGTGTGAGCTTATCCTTGAGGAGTTCGAAAGATTCTTGGCATTCTTTGGAAAAGACAAACGGGGTGTCCTTTTCGAGAAGTTGGGTCATCGAGCGTGTAATCTTTGAAAAATCCTTAATAAACCGACGGTAAAAGCCCGCATGACCAAGAAAACTTCTAATGCCTTTCACATTTGTGGGGGGAGGAAGCTTCGAGATAGTATCAATTTTGGCTCTATCTACCTCAATCCCCACACTTGAGATCTTGTGTCCCAAGACAATACCCTCTTGTACCATGAAATGGCACTTCTCCCAATTCAAAACGAGATTTGTCTCCTCACAACGAGCAAGCATGCGATCAAGATTTGCTAGGCATGAATCGAATGAGTCTCCATAGACTGAAAAATCGTCCATGAAAACTTCCATAAAGCTCTCAATCATATCATGAAAAATTGCCATCATACACCTTTGGAAAGTGGCGGGTGCGTTGCACAACCCGAAAGGCATCCGGCGATAAGCATACGTTCCATATGGGCAAGTAAAAGTTGTTTTCTCTTGGTCATCGGGATTGATGGGAATTTGAAAATATCCCGAAAATCCATCGAGAAAACAATAGAATTGATTTCCGGCCAATCGTTCTAACATTTGATCCATGAACGGCAAAGGAAAGTGATCCTTACGGGTGGCGTCATTGAGTTTGCGATAATCGATGCATACTCGCCATCCCGTTACCGTTCTCGTCGGTATGATCTCATTGTTTTCATTATGAACGATAGTCATGCCACCTTTTTTGGGCACAACTTGTACCGGACTTACCCACGGGCTATCCGATATCGGATATATCAACCCGGAATCAAGAAGCTTAATTACCTCTTTCTTAACCACCTCCATCATGTTTGGGTTCAAACGACGTTGTCTTTGGACAACGGGTTTGTAGTCCTCCTCCATCAAAATTTTATGAGTGCAAAACGAAGGACTAATACCCTTGATGTCGGTAATTTTCCATGCAATTGCCCCTTTGTGGGTTCGAAGAATGTCGAGGAGTCTAATTTTTTGGTCGCCCGAAAGACTCGATGAAATTATAACCGGCAACTTAGACTCCTCAAGTAGGAATGCATACTCGAGATGGCTTGGGAGCTCTTTGAGCTCAAGAATTGGTGGGTCTTCAAGAGATGACTTAACCCGACAAGAATTATGATCATGAGAGACGGAATCAACATCCAAAGGAAACAGGGGTGGATCAACGGTCGACAATGGTGTCGACTCTTCCAAAAATTTTTCAAAATCAACAATCTTTTTCCCTTCATCTATTGAGTAGATGTCCTTGGAGTTGTATGACAAAAGAGATGAAAAATCAAAATCAAAAGCTTCTTCAAATGCGTGCACGTGGTAACAAGTGTCATCCATAAATGATGCATGTTGCATGGCCTTATCAATCGAAAATGTGACTGACTCATTACCAACCTTCAATGTAAGCTTTTTATCAAACACATCAATGATAGCTCGTGAAGTGGCCAAAAATGGCCTCCCTAAGATAAGGGGTACACGACTATCTTCTTCCATATCTAGGATCACAAAATCCGCGGGGAACACAAATTTATCAACTTTAACAAGCACATTTTCAACTACTCCCCTTGGATACTTTATTGACCGATCGTCCAATTGAATGCTCATTTTGGTCGGTTGCGGATCTCCTAAATGCAATTTTTCATATAAAGAAGTGGGCATCAAATTTATGCTTGCCCCGAGATCCGCAAGTGCATTCGTGATAACTAAACTACCAATGTGGCAAGGAATAGTAAAACTCCCTGGGTCCGTTAGCTTTTGAGGTAGTTTGTTTTGAAGCACCGCCGAGCATTCCTCGTTCATTACCACAGCCGAGATTCCTTCCAGCTTCCTCTTGTTGGTGATGATATCCTTGAGAAACCTAGCATAAGTAGGCATTTGTGAGATAACATCAATAAAAGGTAAATTAATATGCAATTGCTTAAATAGCTCAAGGAATTTGTGAAATTGGGCCTCGTCCTTTTCCCTTTTTAACCGACTCGGGAAAGGTGCCTTCGGCTTGGCGATCAGGATTTCTTTTGCGATAGGAGGTTGGACTTGCACGGTACTTGGTGGGCTTGAAGATTGTGCCTCGTCCTTTGGTGCCTCCTCTTCCGGTTCAACCTGCACATCATCAACAACAATATCATTTGAAACCGAATTAGAAATAGGTACAAGAATTTTACCACTCCTCAAACTGATTGCTTTGACGTGCTCTTTTGGATTGACTTCCGTGTTGGAGGGCAATGTACCCTTCTCCCTTTCCTTATCAAGAAGTAATTGAGTGAGTTGCCCCATTTGCTTTTCGAGATTTTGAATGGAGGCTTGTTGTCCCCTCACTATGTCTTCAAGGGTGGGCTTGGTTTCGGTTGATGGAGCGGTAGTATTTGTAGCTTGGTATGGTTGTTGCGATGTTTTGGTTGGTTGATTGAGTTGTCGGGATTGGTATTGGGCAGTGTTTGGATGACGAGGTTGGTATGAATTGTTTCTTTGGTTGGGGTTGGAAGAACTAGCACCCTCAAATCCCGGTGGTACCGCCGGAGCTTGGTCGTTTGGTTGACGCCATCGGAAATTTGGATGATTCCGATTGTCAACATTGGGATTATAGTATTGTTGAGGTGGTGGTTGAAAAGCTAGCTTCCCCTTTTGATTGTCAACTCTATCACCATACGAATACAAAACATCCTCTTCCAATGTTTCTTCCGCATCGTCACTCCCACAATCCCTTGCCGTGTGTGGTCCTCCACAAAGTTGACACACTTCTTGAATAGACTTAATGGTGGATTGTCTACTAAGAAGTGTCAACCTCTTGGTGCACTCATTTGCGGTATGAGGACCGTCACACAATTGACACACATTACTTGCTAGTCTTGGGTTTGAAGTTGGACTATTTGTTTACCCATCCTAGCAACCTCCTCTTTAAGAGTACTCACCTCATCTCCATGCTTTAAAGCACCGCGTACAACTCTATGCCTTGAAGAATGCCACTCATGAGTGTTAGTGGCCGCGGTCTCTATCGCTTTGTAAGCATCGCTTGGCTTCTTATCCATTACACATCCACCGGCATTCAAGTCTTAAATTTGCCTCGTTGAAATCAAAAGACCGGTATAGAATGTGTACACTTGATTGTATGTGTCCAACCCGTGATGTGGACACTTCCTTAAAAGTCCCTTGTACCTTTCCCACGCTTCATACAATGATTCCTCGCTCTCCTGCAAAAAATTACTAATATCATTCTTTAAACGAGCAGTTTTAGAGGGAGGGAAATACCGCATTAGGAACCGGTCAACAAGTTCCTCCCATGTTGTGATTGATTGTGGCGCAAGTGACTCAAACCACGTTTGTGCGGCTCCCCTCAACGTGTATGGGAACAAACGAAGATACAAGGATTCTTCGGGCATCTCCCGAATCTTGATCATATCGCAAACGTCCAAGAACCGTGTAAGATGCGCATTCGGATCATCGGAGTCAAGTCCATCGAAAGGGCACATTTGATTCAAGTATTGGAGATAATTTGTTTTAATCTCGTAATGTGCCGCTTGAACCGGACGGCGTATGATTGCCGACCCCGACCCGATGTTGGTCGCCTTGGAACGTTCCCTCATGGTTCGATTGTCTTCCTCCGCCATCTTGGCTTCGACTTTGGGTTCGGTTCTTTGTCCCGAAGCCTCAAGATTTTCTATTATAATTGGAGACGCGGATGGTGGTGTTGATGGTGTTTCTTGCTCAACCGAGGATTCTCCTTCCTTTTGCTTATTTTTCCTTCGAATCAATCTCTCCGGATCCGTCAATGGCTCGGTTAGATCCGAGTGGAGATTTCGGTTCATAAACTTCTACAAGAGAAAGGAAAACCAAACGGGTAATCTCGAACAAGAATTGATAATGCAATAAAATAAAGACAATGAAATTAACTTTCGGGGATAAATCCCCGAATGGATCGCTAATATAGAAACGTTCAACCGTTTTCAAAATCACTGTTATTGTCCCCGGCAACGGCGCCAAAAACTTGATGTGCCGCTAGCACATCTTAATTTTAATTAAGAAATGGAAATAAATAAACTAGAACTAGCGGACAAATAGGCAAGTATTACCTATCGTATACTAGTATAGCTTACGTAAGTCCGTGTATCGAACTCTGGGACAATCTGGTGGAATGATGATAATAAGTCGTCGGTTAATAATTAGCTATGTATTTAAATTGGGTTATCTATGAAAAGTCTAAATTAATGACTAAAGATTTACCAAAACTACACACACAATCCTAAAGAATTGTTTACTGAGATTCTTGATAAAAGGAAACATGTAATCAAATGGGATCACTCCCCCTAGACATCGGATAAACAATTTAACGCGCAAATCGGATAATATAATAGTTATGATTACAAAGCAACAAACACACAAATCTCTAAGTTATGTTTGATACTAATTTATCATAACAACCAATATCATATCCACTCAAACCTCTTATACATGAATACAATATCGATTATTTAACGT